>CM055117.1:346019188-346058494 GCA_029206835.1 Rana muscosa | reverse complement strand
CTCGCCCCCTCTCTCTCTCTCGCCCCCTCTCTCTCTCTCGCCCCCTCTCTCTCTCTCTCGCCCCCCTCTCTCTCTCTCTCGCCCCTCTCTCTCTCTCGCCCCCCTCTCTCTCTCTCTCGCCCCCTCTCTCTCTCTCTCGCCCCCTCTCTCTCTCTCTGCCCCTCTCTCTCTCTCTCGCCCCCTCTCTCTCTCTCTCGCCCCTCTCTCTCTCTCTCGCCCCCCTCTCTCTCTCTCGCCCCCCTCTCTCTCTCTCTCTCGCCCCCTCTCTCTCTCTCTCCCCCTCTCTCTCTCTCTCGCCCCCTCTCTCGCCCCCCTCTCTCTCTCTTGCCCCTCTCTCGCCCCCCCTCTCTCTCTCTCGCCCCCCCCTCTCTCTCTCGCCCCCCCTCTCTCTCTCTCGCCCCCCTCTCTCTCTCTCACCCCCCCTCTCTCTCTCTCTCACCCCCTCTCTCTCTCTCTCGCCCCCCTCTCTCTCTCTCTCGCCCCCCCTCTCTCTCTCTCGTCCTCCCCCTCTCTCTCTCTCGCCCCCCCTCTCTCTCTCTCGCCCCCCTCTCTCTCGCCCCCCTCTCTCTCTCCCCCCCTCTCTCTCTCTCTCGCCCCCCTCTCTCTCTCGCCCCCCTCTCTCTCTCTCTCGCCCCCCTCTCTCTCTCTCTCGCCCCTCTCTCTCTCTCGCCCCCCTCTCTCTCTCTCTCGCCCCTCTCTCTCTCTCTCGCCCCCCCTCTCTCTCTCTCGCCCCCTCTCTCTCTCTCTCGCCCCCCTCTCTCTCTCTCTCGCCCCCTCTCTCTCTCTCTTGCCCCCTCTCTCTCTCTCTCGCCCCCTCTCTCTCTCTCTCTCGCCCCCTCTCTCTCTCTCTCGCCCCCCTCTCTCTCTCGCCCCCCTCTCTCTCTCTCTCGCCCCCCCTCTCTCTCTCTCTCGCCCCCCTCTCTCTCTCGCCCCCTCTCTCGCCCCCCTCTCTCTCTCTTGCCCCCTCTCTCGCCCCCCCCTCTCTCTCTCTCGCCCCCCCTCTCTCTCTCGCCCCCCTCTCTCTCTCTCGCCCCCCTCTCTCTCTCTCACCCCCCCTCTCTCTCTCTCTCACCCCCCCTCTCTCTCTCTCTCGCCCCCCCTCTCTCTCTCTCTCGCCCCCCCTCTCTCTCTCTCGTCTCCCCCTCTCTCTCTCTCGCCCCCCCTCTCTCTCGCCCCCCCCTCTCTCTCTCTCGCCCCCCCTCTCTCTCTCTCGCCCCCTCTCTCTCGCCCCCCTCTCTCTCGCCCCCCTCTCTCTCTCTCTCTCGCCCCCTCTCTCTCTCGCCCCCCTCTCTCTCTCTCGCCCCCTCTCTCTCTCTCTCTCGCCCCCCTCTCTCTCTCGCCCCCCTCTCTCGCCCCCCCTCTCTCTCTCTCGCCCCCCCTCTCTCGCCCCCCCTCTCTCGCCCCCCCTCTCTCTCGCCCCCCTCTCTCTCTCTCTCTCTTGCCCCCTCTCTCTCCCCTCTCTCTCTCGCCCCCCCTCTCTCTCTCTCTCTCTTGCCCCCTCTCTCTTTCGCCCCCCTCTCTCTCTCGCCCCCCTCTCTCTCTCTCGCCTCTCTCTCTCTCTCGCCCCCCTCTCTCTCTCTCTCGCCCCCTCTCTCTCTCTCGCGCCCCCTCTCTCTCGCGCCCCCTCTCTCTCGCGCCCCCTCTGTCTCGCGCCCCTCTCTCTCTCTCGCGCCCCTCTCTCTCTCTCGCGCCCCTCTCTCTCGCCCCCTCTCTCTCGCCCCCTCTCTCTCTCGCCCCCCTCTCTCTCTCGCCCCCTCTCTCTCGCGCCCCTCTCTCTCTCGCGCCCCTCTCTCGCCCCCTCTCTCTCGCCCCCTCTCTCTCTCGCCCCCCTCTCTCTCTCGCCCCCTCTCTCTCTCGCCCCTCTCTCTCTCGCCCCCCTCTCTCTCTCGCCCCCCTCTCTCTCTCGCCCCCCTCTCTCTCTCGCCCCCCTCTCTCTCTCTCGCCCCCCCTCTCTCTCTCTCTCGCCCCTCTCTCTCTCTCTCGCCCCCTCTCTCTCTCGCCCCCTCTCTCTCTCTGCCCCCTCTCTCTCTCTGCCCCCTCTCTCTCTCGCCCCCCTCTCTCTCTCGCCCCCCTCTCTCTCTCTCTCTCGCCCCTCTCTCCCTCTCCCCCTCTCTCTCTCTCCCCCCTCTCTCTCTCCCCCCCCTCTCTCTCTCCCCCCCTCTCTCTCTCCCCCCTCTCTCTCGCCCCCCTCTCTCTCTCGCCCCCCTCTCTCTCTTGCCCCCCTCTCTCTCTTGCCCCCCTCTCTCTCTCGCCCCCCTCTCTCTCTCGCCCCCCTCTCTCTCGCCCCCTCTCTCTCGCCCCCTCTCTCTCGCCCCCCCTCTCTCTCTCTCGCCCCCCCTCTCTCTCTCTCTCGCCCCCCTCTCTCTCGCCCCCCCTCTCTCTCTCTCGCCCCCCTCTCTCTCTCTCTCGCCCCCCTCTCTCTCTCTCTCGCCCCCCTCTCTCTCTCTCGCCCCCCCTCCTCTCTCTCTCGCCCCCTCTCTCTCTCTCTCGCCCCCTCTCTCTCTCTCTCGCCCCCTCTCTCTCTCTCTCGCCCCCCCTCTCTCTCTCTCTCTCTCGCCCCCTCTCTCTCTCGCCCCCCTCTCTCTCTCTCCCGCTCTCTCTCTCGCCCCCTCTCTCTCTCTCTCGCCCCCTCTCTCTCTCGCCCCCTCTCTCTCTCTCTCGCCCTCTCTCTCTCTCTCTCGCCCTCCTCTCTCTCTCGCCCCCTCTCTCTCTCTCGCCCCCTCTCTCTCTCTCGCCCCCTCTCTCTCTCTCGCCCCCCCTCTCTCTCTCTCGCCCCCCCTCTCTCTCTCGCCGCCCCCTCTCTCTCGCCGCCCCCTCTCTCTCTCGCCCCCCCTCTCTCTCTCGCCCCCCTCTCTCTCGCCCCCCCTCTCGCTCTCTCGCCCCCCTCTCGCTCTCTCGCCCCCCCTCTCGCTCTCTCGCCCCCCCTCTCTCTCTCTCGCCCCCCTCTCTCTCTCTCGCCCCCCCTCTCTCTCTCGCCCCCCCCTCTCTCTCTCTCGCCCCCCCTCTCTCTCTCTCTCGCCCCCCCCTCTCTCTCTCTCTCGCCCCCCTCTCTGAAATTCAGATTAGCTTTATTGGCAGGACCAAATACATGTTAGCATTGCCAAAGCAGTTGAGTTTGTATAGGGGAAGGGGGGGTAATATAAAGGGGAATGGACATAAGTCTGTGAAAGGATTTTTAAGTCCTCAGTTTCTCATGTCCCTCTCAGTCTGTGACACGCAGTCACATATTGTTCAGCTATCTTAATCATTGGCTCCTCTTCTCCCAGTATGAATTGGAGTTTCCTCTTCTCTTCTATAGAATTGAAGTCGGGGATGAGAGTGGAGAGTCTCTGGAAGTGAGTGTCCCTCACTGATGAGTACTTGGAGCAATGTAGCAGGAAGTGTTCCTCATCCTCCGGGACCCCCCTCTCTCCCTCGCGCCCCCTCTCTCTCTCTCCCCCTCTCTCTCGCCCCCCCTCTCTCTCGCCCCCTCTCTCTCTCGCCCCCTCTCTCTCTCGCCCCCTCTCTCTCTCTCGCCCCCCTCTCTCTCTCGCCCCCCTCTCTCTCTCGCCCCCCTCTCTCTCTCGCCCGCCTCTCTCGCCCCCTCTCTCTCTCGCCCCCCCTCTCTCTCTCGCCCCCTCTCTCTCTCGCCCCCCCTCTCTCTCTCGCCCCCCCTCTCTCTCTCGCCCCCCCTCTCTCTCTCGCCCCCCCTCTCTCTCTCGCCCCCCTCTCTCTCTCGCCCCCCCTCTCTCTCGCGCCCCCCCTCTCTCTCGCGCCCCCCCTCTCTCTCGCGCCCCCTCTCTCTCTCGCGCCCCCTCTCTCTCTCGCGCCCCCCTCTCTCTCTCGCGCCCCCTCTCTCTCTCGCGCCCCCTCTCTCTCTCGCGCCCCTCTCTCTCTCGCGCCCCCTCTCTCTCTCGCGCCCCCTCTCTCTCTCGCGCCCCTCTCTCTCGCGCCCCCTCTCTCGCCCCTCTCTCTCTCTCTCGCGCCCCTCTCTCTCTCGCGCCCCTCTCTCTCTCGCGCCCCTCTCTCTCGCGCGCCCCTCTCTCTCGCGCGCCCCTCTCTCTCTCTCGCGCCCCTCTCTCTCTCGCGCCCCTCTCTCTCTCTCGCGCCCCCTCTCTCTCTCTCTCGCGCCCCTCTCTCTCGCCCCCCTCTCTCTCTCTCTCTCGCGCCCCCCTCTCTCTCTCGCCCCCCCTCTCTCTCGCCCCCCTCTCTCTCGCCCCCTCTCTCTCTCGCCCCCCTCTCACTCTCGCCCCCCTCTCTCTCGCCCCCTCTCTCTCTCTCTCGCCCCCTCTCTCTCTCTCTCGCCCACCCCTCTCTCTCTCTCTCTCGCCCCCCCTCTCTCTCTCTCTCGCCCCCCCTCTCTCTCGCCCCCCCCTCTCTCTCTCTCGCCCCCCCTCTCTCTCTCTCGCCCCCCCCCTCTCTCTCTCTCGCCCCCCTCTCTCTCTCTCTCGCCCCCCTCTCTCTCTCTCTCTCGCCCCCCTCTCTCTCTCTCTCTCGCCCCCCTCTCTCTCTCTCTCTCGCCCCCCTCTCTCTCTCGCCCCCCCTCTCTCTCTCTCTCGCCCCCCTCTCTCTCTCTCTCGCCCCCCCCTCTCTCTCTCTCTCGCCCCCCCTCTCTCTCTCTCTCGCCCCCCTCTCTCTCTCTCTCTCGCCCCCCCTCTCTCTCTCTCTCGCCCCCCCTCTCTCTCTCGCCCCCCCTCTCTCTCTCGCCCCCCCTCTCTCTCGCGCCCCCCTCTCTCTCTCGCGCCCCCCTCTCTCTCTCTCTCGCGCCCCCTCTCTCTCTCTCTCTCTCTCGCGCCCCCTCTCTCTCTCTCTCGCGCCCCTCTCTCTCTCTCTCGCGCCCCCTCTCTCTCTCTCGCGCCCCCTCTCTCTCTCTCTCGCGCCCCCCTCTCTCTCTCTCGCGCCCCCTCTCTCTCTCTCGCGCCCCCCTCTCTCTCTCTCGCGCCCCCTCTCTCTCTCTCGCGCCCCCTCTCTCTCTCTCGCGCCCCCTCTCTCTCTCTCTCGCCCCCCCCTCTCTCTCTTTCGTCCCCCTCTCTCTCTCGCCCCCCCTCTCTCTCTCTCTCGCCCCCCCTCTCTCTCTCTCTCGCCCCCCCCTCTCTCTCTCTCGCCCCCCCCTCTCTCTCTCTCGCCCCCCCTCTCTCTCGCGCCCCCCTCTCTCTCTCTCGCCCCTCTCTCTCTCGCCTCCTCTCTCTCTCTCTCGCCCCCCCTCTCTCTCGCCCCCCTCTCTCTCTCTCTCGCCCCCCCCTCTCTCTCTCGCCCCCCCCTCTCTCTCTCGGCCCCCTCTCTCTCTCTCGGCCCCCCTCTCTCTCTCGGCCCCCCTCTCTCTCTCGGCCCCCCTCTCTCTCTCTCGGCCCCCTCTCTCTCTCTCGGCCCCCCTCTCTCGGCCCCCTCTCTCTCTCGCCCCCCCTCTCTCTCTCGCCCCCCCCTCTCTCTCGCCCCCCCTCTCTCTCTCTCGCCCCCCCCTCTCTCTCTCTCGCCCCCCCTCTCTCTCTCTCTCGCCCCCTCTCTCTCTCTCGCCCCCCCTCTCTCTCTCGCCCCCCCCTCTCTCTCTCGCCCCCCTCTCTCTCTCGCCCCCCCTCTCTCTCTCGCGCCCGCCTCCCTCTCTCTCTCGCGCCCCCTCTCTCTCTCTCGCGCCCCCTCTCTCTCTCTCGCGCCCCCTCTCTCTCTCTCTCGCGCCCCCCTCTCTCTCTCTCTCGCCCCCTCTCTCTCGTCCCCCCTCTCTCTCTCGCCCCCTCTCTCTCGCCCCCTCTCTCTCTCGCTCTCTCTCTCTCTCGCCCCCCCCCCTCTCTCTCTCGCCCCCCTCTCTCTCTCTCTCGCCCCCCCTCTCTCTCTCTCTCGCCCCCCTCTCTCTCTCTCGGCCCCCCTCTCTCTCTCGGCCCCCCCTCTCTCTCTCGGCCCCCTCTCTCTCTCTCGGCCCCCTCTCTCTCTCTCGGCCCCCCCCTCTCTCGGCCCCTTCTCTCTCTCGGCCCCCTCTCTCTCTCTCTCGGCCCCCCCTCTCTCTCTCTCGCCCCCCTCTCTCTCGCCCCCTCTCTGAATTTCAGATTAGCTTTATTGGCAGGACCAAATACATGTTAGCATTGCCAAAGCAGTTGAGTTTGTATAGGGGAAGGGGGGGTAGTATAAAGGGGAATGGACATAAGTCTGTGAAAGGATTTTTAAGTCCTCAGTTTCTCATGTCCCTCTCAGTCTGTGACACGCAGTCACATATTGTTCAGCTATCTTAATCATTGGCTCCTCTTCTCCCAGTATGAATTGGAGTTTCCTCTTCTCTTCTATAGAATTGAAGTCGGGGATGAGAGTGGAGAGTCTCTGGAAGTGAGTGTCCCTCACTGATGAGTACTTGGGGCAATGTAGCAGGAAGTGTTCCTCATCCTCCGGGACCCCCCCTCTCTCTCTCGCGCCCCCTCTCTCTCGCGCCCCCCTCTCTCTCTCGCGCCCCCTCTCTCTCTCGCCCCCCCTCTCTCTCTCTCGCCCCCCCTCTCTCTCTCTCGCCCCCCTCTCTCTCTCGCCCCCCTCTCTCTCGCCCCCCCTCTCTCTCTCTCGCCCCCCCTCTCTCTCTCTCGCCCCCCCTCTCTCTCTCTCGCCCCCCCCTCTCTCTCTCTCGCCCCCCCTCTCTCTCTCTCGCCCCCCCCTCTCTCTCTCTCGCCCCCCCCCTCTCTCTCTCTCGCCCCCCCCCTCTCTCTCTCTCGCCCCCCCTCTCTCTCTCTCGCCCCCCCTCTCTCTCTCTCTCGCCCCCCTCTCTCTCTCTCGCCCCCCCTCTCTCTCTCTCGCCCCCCCCTCTCTCTCTCTCGCCCCCCCTCTCGCCCCCCTCTCTCTCGCCCCCCCTCTCTCTCGCCCCCCCTCTCTCTCTCTCGCCCCCCCCTCTCTCTCTCGCCCCCCTCTCTCTCTCGCCCCCCCTCTCTCTCTCCCTCTAAAAAAAAAAAGCATCATCCATCCCTCTCCAATTTATCCACGTCCAGCATCGTCCATTCCTCTCCACAATGTATGCCCATCCAAGCCCAGAATCCTGGAGAGGGATGGATGATTCTGGGCATGGGTGGGGATACATTATGGAGAGGGGTGAATGGGCATACATTGTGGAGAGGGATGCTCGGGCCCCACAATCAAAATTGTGTGGGTTAGGGTGCTTTAAAAGCTACGGAGTACAGGGTGGATTTGATTTAAATCATAGTTTTTGAAGAGCAAATGTCATCTCTGTCCTGCAGCGGCTCTTCTGACCCGCTGTTGACTCACTGACCGTCCCATTCACGTTAATGGGACGGCTGGTGATGCCGCAGTGACACAACAAGGTGAGGGACATCGCGACAGCAGGTGAGTGGATGCCCGCTAACAGGCGCTGCCATGATGGATCTGAAATGACAGCTTCTCTTTAAAAGTACAGTAAGTGCTCATTCTTGCTGGTAGTTAGAATTTTTAACCACTTCCGGACCGCTGCACGACTATATATGTCTGGACTTTTGAAGCGGGATATCTCTGTTATGGCAGCAGCCAGCTGCCATAACCCAGATATCCTCGTCTTCAGGCGGCGGTCCGGTTTCCGATAATGGTGGTCTCTGCGCCGGATTCGCAGTGAGATCACCGTTATCGGCGGCGGGAGAGGGGCCCACCGCTCTCCCGTACCCTCCGCCGTTGGAGGCGATCGCATCCTATCCGTGGCTGGGTATGGATACGAGTGAGGGGAAGATGGCCCCCACCCGTCTTTATACCATGGGAGAAAAAGAAACCCTGGACTGCCGCACTCTGTATAGACAGTTATTTATTCCAAAATTTCAGGTAAAAAATCCAAATTCAAAATAAATCCATAAATCCAAAACAACAAATGCAGATGGTGTGCATGCAGGGAAGGGTGGCTAACGCGTTTCACGTCACGAATTGACGCTTACTCATAGCTAGCTATGAGTAAGCGTCAATTCGTGACGTGAAACGCGTTAGCCACCCTTCCCTGCATGCACACCATCTGCATTTGTTGTTTTGGATTTATGGATTTATTTTGAATTTGGATTTTTTACCTGAAATTTTGGAATAAATAACTGTCTATACAGAGTGCGGCAGTCCAGGGTTTCTTTTTCTCCCATGCATCAGTGCAGAGCCAGCACCTGTGTGAGTGACCGGGCGGAAGCAGCTATTTGGTGAATTCTCAAGCTTTTGAGCGGTACGTTTTTCCCTTCCGTCTTTATACCATAGCAGGGCGGAAGCGATGTCAAAACGTCACTTCTGCCCATAGCTCTTAAAGGGCCAATTTTTTTTTCTTATTATTGCATTTAAGCGTAAATATGAGATCTGAGGTCTTTTTGACCCCAGATCTCTTATTTAAGAAGACCGGTCATGCTTTTTTATATTACAATGGATGTTTACATTCTCTGTAATAGGAATAAAAGTGACCCAATTTTTTTTTTTAAACAGTGTAAAAAATAAAGTAAAATAAATAAGAAAAAAAAAAAAAAAAAAAAAATATATATATATATATATATATATATAAATTTATTTTTTTAAAGCGCCCGTCCCGACGAGCTTGCGCGCAGAAGCATACTCGTATGTGAGCAGTGCCTGCATATGAGGTAGCACTGCGATCATTAGAATGAGAGCATTAGAATGATCATTAGAATGAGAGCAATAATTATAGCCCTAGACCTCCTCTGTAACTCAAAACTTGCAACCTGTAGAATTTTTTAAACGTCGTCTATGGAGATTTTTAAGGGTAAAAGTTTGTCGCCATTCCACGAGCGGGCGCAATTTTGAAGCGTGACATGTTGGGTATCAATTTACTCGGCGTAACATTATCTTTCACAATATAAAAAAAAATTGGGCTGCCCAAATACGGTGTGACAAAAAGTATTGCAATGACCACCTTTTTATTCTCTAGGGTGTTAGAAAAAAAAAGTATAATGTTTGGGGGTTCTAAGTAATTTTCTAGCAAAAAAAATAGTTTTTAACTTGTAAACAACACATCTGAAAAGAGGCTCTGTCCTTAAGAGTCGGTTCACACAGGGGCAACACGACTTCCAGCGCGACTTTGGGAGGCAACTCAGACACGACTTGAGCATGAATCACAGCGTGACTTGGGGCGACCTCATCGCGACCTCAGCGCGACTTGTGGTGATTTACAACACGACTTGAAGTTCCCTCCAGGACAGGAGACATTCCAGTGGCCAATAAAACAAGAATCGGCTCTGTGAGAGGGAGGGGTTTGCCTGAGAAATGTATGTTCTCTTCCTGGAAAGTTGCTTCTGTTAAGACAGGGAATCCGACTTCTGAGCGACTTCCATTGAAATCAATGGGTACAGGTCGCCTAGAAGTCTGATTGAAGTAGTACAGGAACCTTTTTTGAAGTCGAAGCGACTGCAGTCAGGTACATTAAAAACGGCTCCATTCACTTCAATACATTTTTTAAATAGCTCGACTTGGGGCAACTCGGGGCGACCAGAAGTCGCGTCCGGAGTCGCCCCTGTGTGAACCGGGTCTTAGTGGTTAATATTTGCAAACAAAATGAAGGTTTCCTATTTAAAATAATAAGCTGTTAGGTTAGTAGAACAGTGATATCAGAACTGATTTTAGGTTAATAGGTTAATCACACATAGTTGAACTACTCAAAGAGCCGGTTCACACAGGGGCGACTCGAGAGGCGACTTCAAGTCGCCCCAAGTCGTGCTGTTTTTAAAAGTAATGGAAGTGAATGGAGCCGTCTTAATGTACACGACTGCAGTCGCTCCGACTTCAAAATAGGTTCCTGTACGACTTCAATCCGACTTCTAGGCGACTTGTAGGCAACTTATACCCATTGATTTCAACGGAAGTCGCCTCAGAAGTCGGATCACTGTCTTAACAGAAGCAACTTTCCAGGAAGAGAACATACATTTCTCAGGCAAACCTCTCCCTCCCCCCTCCCTCCCACTGAGCTGATTCAAGGTTGATTGGCCACTGGAATGTCTCCTGTCCTGGAGGCGACTTGTAAGTTGCCCCATGTCACGCTGTGGTGCAGGCTCAGGTCGCCTCCAAAGAGTCGTGTTGACCCTGTGTGAACCGGCTCAAATTCTTTTATTTAAATAAAACGATAACTTTGCCAGTGCATATTATCTCAGATTGCAGAGCTTGGGTTCATTAACCACCTCGCGCCCGCCGTACGAGAATATACGGCCGCAAGGTGGTTGTCAAATGCCGGGAGGCCGTTAATATACGGCCTCCGCTATTTGGCCACTGGGGGGCGCGCGAGCGCGCGCCCGGCGCATCACTGAGATGCCGATGCGCGTGCCTGGCGGCCGCGATGTCCGCCAGGCACCCCCAATCGGCGGTTACAGAGACAAGGACATGGATCTGTGTGTGTAAACACACAGATCCATGTCCTGTCAGGGAGAGGAGACTGATGCTGTGTCCCTTGTACATAGGGACACAGATCGGTCACCTCCCCCAGTCAGTCCCCTCCCCCCACAGTAACAATCACACATAGGGAACACATTTAACCCCTTCCTCGCCCCCTAGTGTTAACCCCTTCCCTGCCAGTCACATTTATACAGTAATCAGTGCAGATTTATAGCACTGTTCGCTGTATAAATGTGAATGGTCCCAAATTAGTGTCAAAAGTGTCCGATGTGTCCGCCATAATGTCGCAGTCACGAAAAAAATCACTGATCGCCGCCATTACTAATAAAAAAAAAAATATATAAAAATGCCATAAAACTACCCCCTATTTTGTAAACGCTATAACTTTTGCGCAAACCAATCAATAAACGCTGATTGCGATTTTTTTTTTTTACCAAAAATATGTAGAAGAATACGTATCGGCCTAAACTGAGGAAAAAAATATATATATAAAAAAAATTGGGATATTTATTATAGCAAAAATCAAAAAATATTGCTTTTTTTTCAAAATTGTCGCTCTATTTTTGTTTATAGCGCAAAAAATAAAAACCGCCGAGGTGATCAAATACCACCAAAAGAAAGCTCTATTTGTGCGAAAAAAAGGACGTCAATTTTGTTTGGGAGCCACGTCGCACGACCGCGCAATTGTCATTCAAAGCGTGACAGTGCTGAAAGCTGAAATTTCGCCTGGGCAGGAAGGGGGTTATGTGCCCAGTAAGGAAGGGGTTAAATGAGTGTCCCAAAAATGTAAATATTGCAGAATATACAGCCTTATGCTACATAACTAAGCATTATTTCATGCTGAATAAACTAAACTATTAATGTATCTTAAATAGAAAACTATCTTTAGATAGATTTTTACTCCAAAAGCATTGTATTAAAATAAATTTGATAAAAATAAATAAAAAAATCCAATTTAAATTAAAAAATATCCCCCCGACTAAATACAGTTTTGCTGGAAAGTAAAGACATTGTTATTTTTTGTGTTTGTCTCAATTTGTCAAAACTTGGTTCTTCTTTTTTTTTTTTTTTACACTTACATCTATGTATATTTCATAGGGATTTGTTTTCTAAGGACATGAGAAAACCACGCCGCAAATCACATCAAGGTGATGATGGACAGCAGTCTTCCTCCCCTTATGGATTATCTTGTTCCCCTAGCCGAGAGACTCTGACATATGCACAGGCACAACGCATGGTCGATATTGAGATAGATGGGCGTCTTCACCGAATAAGTATATTTGAACCTCTTCGAATTGTTTCTGAAGATGAGCTTACTGCTCAAGACATCACTGAATGCAACAGCAACAAAGAAAACAGCGAGGTAACTCTGTCTACCAACTGTCGAAAGACCTCAACCAAAGGTAAAAAGAGAGAAGTTTGTCCAAAGCAAGATGTGAGTAATAATTTGACACAATTACCCCAGCCTGTATTCAGAGAAGTTGAGCAAGTTTATGTAGAAAACCTACCAGAAAATGCTGTATTGCCAGATACTTTTTATCGCTACACTGAACGCCCAGTAGAAGAGGTGGATAAGGATGTGGAATACGATCTGGATGAGGTTGATCTGGCATGGCTGGAGATGATTAATGAAAAACGCCTGAATGATGGTTTTTCAATGGTTTCTGCAGACACCTTTGAACTATTGATCGACAGTTTAGAAAAGGAGTCATACCTTCAAAACAAGCGTATTGGTGTGACACAGTCGCCTATTGATGAAAATGCATTTTGTTGTGTATGCTTGGATGATGAGTGCCACAACAGTAACGCCATCTTATTCTGTGATATGTGCAACCTTGCAGTTCACCAGGAGTGCTATGGTGTGCCATACATCCCAGAAGGACAGTGGCTTTGCCGCTGCTGTTTGCAGTCACCTTCAAGACCAGTTAATTGCGTGCTTTGTCCTAATCAGGGTGGGGCTTTTAAACAAACTAGTGATGGACGGTGGGCACATGTAATATGTGCTATCTGGGTTCCAGAGGTTTGTTTTGCTAACACTGTATTTTTGGAGCCAGTTGAAGGTATAGATAATATTCCACCAGCTCGATGGAAACTTACATGTTACCTGTGTAAGCTTAAAGGACATGGAGCTGCAATTCAGTGTCACAAAGCAAACTGTTACACAGCCTTCCATGTCACATGTGCTCAGAGGGCTGGACTTTTTATGAAGGTGGAACCAGTACGTGAGACTGGACTGAATGGCACCACCTTCACTGTGCGCAAAACTGCTTATTGTGAGGCTCACCGGCCTCCTGGCACCCAGCAAGAAGAGTCCCCAAAAAGCTGTTTGCAAGAGGTAGATTCTGAGGAACAGGCCACTGACATTGATAAGGTGGAAAAGGATAATGAAGATAACAAGAAGGAAGGTGGGAAAAGGTTTTACGAGAAACTATACGCAAAAAACAGCAGGGATTTGGTGCGGAAGGGCGATCCTGTGCCAGTTATGGCAGCTTTGCAGATCCCACTGTGTAGGTAAGGTTTATTAGATTATTCTTATTTTTTATATAAAACTTAAAGTTTGATTGTACTTTTTTACAAACAAATTGAGAATCGTGCCATGCTTCCAATCACATCTGTGCATATAATCCAGTACCTTGGATACATCTAAGTGGCATTTTAAACTGCTCCTCTCAAGCCGGCAGCCAGTTTTCTTCTGAAGTCATCTGGTGTTCTATTTAAAGCTGGTCACAACCATAGAGTATAATGACCATATCCATACTTAGGGCCGGTTCACACTTGTGCGATGCCAGACATTGCATGTAATTCGCAGCGCACTGCTGTTCACATTACATGCGATGTCTGTGCGGTGCGATTTCAGCCATACAGATAGTATGGCTGATATCGCACCGCATTCGGTCCAAACACGCACAGGACCCTTTTTTCTGTTCGGACCAGAATCGGATCGCATGTGTGAATCCGATTCATGTCCGAACTGTCAGTCGAAGTGCGATACGTGAGCTGAAATGGGGGTGTCGTTAAGATATGACACTTCCCAGCAGTTTGCATATGGCAGTGTGAACGGCAGTGCGAGTCTGTGCGAAGCGGGAACCCGCAGTGAATTCGCAGGGTTCTCGCATCGCACAAGTGTGAACCGGGCCGAAACCTAGTACATGTGGTTACGAAAGCCATTTTCTTCATTGCCACTGTTTTGTACAATTGTCTTTTAGAAGCAACCCTGTTTATTGGAAACTATGTTGACTACAACTGCTACCTTTTATTAAAAAAAATTCTAGTTTTGTGGTTGTCATGCTGACCATATGACTTCATTACTTTGAGTTACTCTCTTAATAGTGGTTGTACACCCTGTACAACCACTTTCACCTACAGGTAAGCCTATATTAAGGCTTTCCTGTAGGTGCTGGAAATATCTCCCAAACCCACACGGTTTAGGAGATATTTACAATGTCCCTGAACGCTGTCATCTTCTGCGCATGCGCCGATGTATTCGGCGCCTGCGCACTTTAGAAAGGTCAAGCTGTGCCGTATTCTAGAGGGGGTCATGGCGTGACTGGCGGCTCCCGCGCCTCCGGCCAGTCACATAGCCAGAGTCCGCGGCCCCGAAAGGAAGAGGGCTGAAGATGGACGCTTCCAGCCAGCGGGGACATTGCAGGCTTCGGTTTCAGGTAAGTGACACATAATGGGCTACTATGCGATGCAACAACACATGTTATGCTTGCCTGCTTTGTGCAGTTGGTTTTGCACAGAGCAGCCCTGATCCTCCTCTTCTCGGGTCCCACGCCGGCGCTCCTGGCCCCTCCTTCCTGCCGAGTGCACCCACAGCAAGCAGCTTGCTATGGGGGCACCCGTGTCTGAATAGACACACAGAGCAGCGGCTCAGCCCCGCCCCTCTCTCTCCTCATTGGCTCACTGACTTTGACAGCAGCAGGAGCCAATGGCGCCCGCTGTGTGCCTCTGCCAATCAGGAGGGAGAGTCCTGGACAGCCAAGTCTCTTGTGCAACATCGCTGGATTGAGATGGAGCTCAGGTAAGTATTGGGGTGGCTGAGGGGGCTGCTGCACACAGAATGTTTTTTAGAATGCATTAAGATAAAAAAAGCCTTCTGCCTTAATTTTCCTCTATTGCATGATGTCTTGGCATAGCGGCACACTGTTGATAGTTCTAGTTATTCTCCATTTGATACTACATTAGGCGGGCTGGTTATATAAAATAGAGATGTTGTAGGGTATTATTTATGTAGAGAACAGGGAATATCAATATGTGTGCTGTATTTTGCATCAGGAAAAAGAATGTGGTGGATTCTGTAACTCTGGAAGTGTGTGCAAGGACAGTCAAATGTATCATAAACCGATCTCTTTCACTTAGACATCTGCCTGTGTGTCCAATCTTAACATTTCTTGGAGATTTGAACTGTCTCCTTTTGGGGTTTGAAAAATTGTGAATTAGAGCTTGAAGCCTAAGGCTGGCCAAATATTATACAATTTTTATTTTTTTTTGTTCAATTTTCCTTTTAGATTTACTAAAACCATGTAATATGAAACACTGTCAATTTGTATGCAATCGGGCAGAACCTTGCACTACATAGTCGAAGGTACATCTAAAGAAAATTGAACAAGAAAATTGTATAATGTATTTTAAATTGGCCATTAAGACCTCTTTCACACTGAGGCAGTTTTCAGGCATTTAGCTCTAAAAATAGCGCCTCTAAAGCACCTGAAAACTGCCTCTCACGTCTCCCCAGTGTGAAAGCCTCACTGCTTTTACACTGGGTCAGTACGCTTGTGGGACGGGAAAAAAAGTCCTGCAATCAGTATCTTTTGGGGCAGTGTAGGAGCACAGAAGAAGGGGAGAGAAAAGTGATGCATGGGGTGGGGGAAGGTACCCCCCATGCCAGGAGGTGGAAGTCAGTTCAAGAGGTCCAGGCTGGTCTAGTGCAAGGTTGGAAGAGCCCAATGGGGTCCACCACGGGGCCCACACTTTGAGAAATTTAGTGTGGGAGTCGTGGCGGACACTAGTCATCCTCTCATTAATCATGAGAGTCGTTAAGATGCTTTTTACCTCTGCAAACGAAACACCTGGCTTTTTCCAGGTTCTGGCTATAGCAGCAATAAATAAGTAGGTGCCTAATTTCTGCTGATAGAAGAGGCCTGGGATCGGACAGTGGAGCAGAGCCACTTTGGCATCTTTGCGGGTGGGTACATGGAAGAGGGTGAATAAGAGTCCAAATACCCTCAACCAAAATCTCACTGGATGGGGACAGGACCACCAAATAATGAGGTTAGTCTCTCCGTTGACCATATCCCCAGAAGCATCTACCACTGTAAGATCGGTTTGATTTGGCAATTAAAGGAGCTCTTTGCAATAATGGACCAGGCTTTGCGCTCCGATCTGCCCAGTTAATGGGGGATAGATCCCGTTCCCACTTAAGGACATAGGGTAGAGAAGCTGAGGTACCACTAGAGTTGAGGGAAAAAGTATATCCCAGATATGGCTCCTGGGGAGTGCAGGCAGGTATGCTCGAAGACAGTTTTTTCTGGTACGGGAAAGTGTCATGGCGTCTAAACGAGAGGTTATCCAGTGTCGCAATTGGAGGTAGCAGAAAAATTTGACTGATGGAGCGTCATGGGTCTCTTGAGGGGATGGTGTGAGGTCCGAGAATATGTCGGACATGAGGGAACCCATGTGCGGGCCACCACGATAAGACGTGGTTGTTCTAAGCCGGAAGGAAACGTGGGGTTATTCAAGAGGGGGAAGAGTGGGAGGGACTGGGACATGAGCCTGCCGGAGTACGGAACCGAGTCCCAAAGCTTCAGGCTATGAGCTGTTAGGGGACTGGTTGAGCGGGAGGCAGTTTATGGGAGAGCCATAAGGCAAATATGCGGACCGGCGCAAAATTAGGGATCTCGAATAGAACCCAGAGTGGGATGTCAGATGTAGCCTGAAGCATGGCGAGCTGGGAGATTTGTGATGCCTGATCATATTTTGTGATGTTTTGGACTCTGAGCCCACCTCGCAACCCGTGGTCTTAAAAGTAAGGCGGGAGACCCTGGGACGTTTGCGAGCCCAAAAGATCATCTGTTCAATCTGCAGTGTTGTAATTTTCTTTAAAATGCAATGTATTATGGCTAGCTAGAAGCGTTTTGTACACAGATGATGGGGTTTCTTTTTCTTCAACAAAAGTGGGAGTTACTCTTTATGGAGGAAAAGTAAAGAGGAACTATGGTCATAAAAAATAAATAAGTCGGTAGCTACAAATACTGTAGCTGCTGGCTAATAATAAACATGCATTTACCAGCACAGAAGTCTAGCACTGTCTTCACCCTAGCCGATTGTTTGTCTGTCTTTGCATCCCTGGCACCACCATTTTGCCTGTGGGAAACCAGCTGTGACTATCTGCTGTTTCACAGAAAGCTCCCCACTGCGCATGTGAGACGTGCTGTGCTTCCAGACTTGTCCTTCAGTCTCCTGGGACATATGTCTCCCATGGTGATTGCGGGCAGGGAGGGGGGGGACTCTTCTGTGTATAGGAAGCATGTTTTGGTCTCCTCTGCCTTCCATGGCAAAGTACTGGGTACCTGAGTGGTCAATCACCAGGCTCTCTATTGCTATCATGTGTGGTAGCTCAGGGACTCCTAAGGCCGGGTTCACACTGGTGCGACAAACGCTCAGACATTGAGCGCTCATGTCGCATGACGTGTGAAAAATCAATGTTTCCCTATGGGAGCCATCTTAACTCGTCCGACTTCGAAAATGTTCCCTGCACTACTTTGGTCCGACTTTGATCCTACTTCAGCCCATTGAATATTGTTGAAGGCATGCAGCCTGGTACGGTTCAGGAGGGGGCGGGGTGCGCTCGCTCGTCCCCACCCCCTTTCCTTGCCGGTCTGCTTGCTCAGATAAGGGTCTGGTATGTATTTTGGGGGGACCCCTACGCCGTTTTTTTGGCGTAGGGGGTTCCCCTTAAAAATCCATACCAGACCGAAGGGTCTGGTATGCTCTTGGAGGGGGAACCTATGCCGTTTTTTTTAATTGGCGTGGAGTTCCCCCTTAAGATTGTGCCTGGTATGGTCAGGGATCGAAGTCGGATCCCTGTTCATTGAAGTCGGATGCAAGTCTAAAGGTGGCACAAAAGGTTTTTACCTTCGTGCAGAGAAAGCATTAAAGTGTTACTAAAGCCACAACAGTAAAATCGGTGTGTATATGCGGGCACAGGGCACCTGTACTATTTAGAAAATGCTTTGAATTTCTTGAAAGAATGTAAAACGTTCTTTTATTGGACAAGGTGTAAGTGTGACCTCCTCGCCTCTCAACCCTTGTCCAATTAGACGCTTTGCATTGATTCAGAGGATGCAAAGCACTCTCTGAATTGCATCTGTGCTGAGCGGCCAACCTCTTGTATTCAGAATACATCAGGCCAGCCACTCGGCACGGGACCTAGAAGCAAGTGGAGTTCAGTAGAGTAGTGTTGTCAACTTCAGTGATTTTCAGCTTCCAGGGGCATCGGCCAGGTATGGTATATACAGTACAGAGTTACTAGCTGGACCAATGTGTCTATGTAAAATAAAACCTGCCTGGAATTCTCATTTAAACTAATATTCAAATGCATTACAAATTCTTCCAGACTGCTTAAAAAATGCAGGTCAGATTCAAGAGGCAAATTTCTGTGTACATAAGCCCTAGGGCTCTAACACAGGAATATAAATGGACATGGCCAAATGCTGAGGGGTCACATTTTGTTCACCCTGGTTTTAATGGGTCTCCATGTCGGAACCAGCTGTCTACTCTTGTCTTGTCTTGCCTTTCAAAGACTGAAACACCTTGGATGTTCATACAGGTATCCAGCAGACAGCTGAATGTCAGAATGGACTTGTGTTAAACATGCCTATGTTAAAATACTGTAAAACTGGGATGTGGTCAGTATATTTTGTGACATAAGCATCCCTAGCGTTGATGAAAATAAGCACTTACAGTACAATGTCTGTTACCCTTTCAGGTTAATTAAGATCTCTAGTGGAGTTTGTTTGCAAAAAAAGACCCAGTTCATGCGTCATCTACACAGTTACTGGTTACTTAAACGTCAGTCTAGGAATGGTGTTCCTCTTATTCGAAGACTTCATTCTCACGTACAGTCTCAAAGAAGTGCAGACCAGGTGAGAATGGAAAGAAATTTTATAAAGGTCTAGAGTTATTTGTAATATTCTGTGTAAAATAGAGATATATGGTTTCATTCAGATATCTAAAAGTTAGTTATTGGTAATTTTCGTCACCAAGTAGCTGTAAAGCAAAGGGACTGTTCATAAGGAGAGGGACTTCCGCACGTGGGAAATTATAATGGCTTTTTACTATTGGATCTGATGAAATGTCTTGCAAAGTGATGATTCAGTAAATAATATTCATTTATCTAGCCTACTAAAAATGTTGACCAGTCATTATGGTTGTCCTATTTCTGTCGGGTAAATATGACCAACATAAAAAAAACATAACTATTGTCAAAGCAAGCAAAAACAAAAAAAAAAAATATTTTTTAATATATTTCAAGAGTTTGGTTAAATGAATTTTCTTAATAAAAAAAAACAAACAAACCATACATCTAGGGTACAATACAGTATTATATACAAACAAGTGTAGCGCTGGATGATAAAGTGTACAAAAATACAAAATTTGTGAAATTGTGCAATGTCCATATAACATGACGTTCTTAGTAAACATATGTGAACAGTTCAAGCGTGAGTGTTCAGTGAAGAACCACACTGTAGAAGCATATTTGAAAATCTTGTGCAGCCCACCACCTCAGGTAAAAATAAAGGTTTACCAGAAAGCTTGCGACCACCCTTATTCAGGGAGGTCAGACAAGGCTTAGCAGAGTGGTGTCCTCACTAGATCATAGGATGTTCCTTCCACATGCAGTCAGCTGTAAGCGTTGAGCCCGCGATCACAAGCAGACATCCGAGAGGCAATCCATACACATCAGTGTGTATACTCTTCCATGGATGCGGAAGCAGGTGTCCGGTGGATAACCAATATGTTATTCAAATGTGTGATGGAGATCATCAATACAGTATTCCTTAGAAAAAAAAAACATGACTTGAAAGTGTTACATTTGAGCTCCAGGTAGATAAAGAAAAACACAATTTTATGTAGTTGTGCAAATTTATTTTTATGTGCCAGAAGCATAGGTGCTACGTACGTTAACCATTGGTATAAGCAACACTTTCCTCTAAATTACCCCATATACTACACCACATTTGAAGACACTGGGTCACTTACCAGAAGTTGTTAAAAGAGAAGTATGGCCAAAGCTTTGTTTGGCTATACTTCTCTTGTAGGTAGCAGGAGAAAAATTACTTTTGTCCGCCTAGAGTCAGCCTGCCACCAGCTTATGAGGCAGAGTCACTCCAGGATTGGGGAGCATCACAACAGTATTGTCAGGATCTACCCTGCTGCCTGATTGACAGCTGGCTTTGCCTTTCAGAGAGCGGGAACCCTCCACTCCTGCCCCTTCCCCAGCCTGGTGCTCCACTGAGCGCTGGAGGATCAGACTAGAGAGCTCTGTGGCTCAGTGCCAACTGGCTAAGCGTTAACGTCACCAGCCTCAGACTCACAGGTGAGCTCCCTAATACATATGTGATGAATGAGAAAGCACTGAAATAGTGCAGTTTATTTTTATTAAAATCCATAAAACAGTAAAACAATGCTCTTGTCTGATGGGGCCAACAACAAAGCAAATTTCAACCAGGTTATCAGGAACCAACAGAAATTCCCACAGTGGGGTTTATTTACTAAAACTGCAAAATCCAGTGCACCTGTGCATGGTAGTCAATCAGCTTCTAACTTCAGCTTGTTCAATTAAAGTGGATGTAAACCCGATTCATGAAATTTGAGCTGGGCACGTATATCTGCAGTGTTTTGTTATCTCTATTCAAAGCACTATGTCCCGTTGCAGTCTCCTGCTCAGTTGTTCTGTTGTCAGCCTGATAACTCCTGAAAAGTTCTTCGTCACATATGATAAAAGCAGTTTTGTGTTGGGGAGGATGCTATAAATAGATTTATATACAATTCAATAATCAGAGCTGAAAGTCTCTACCTATGAGGAGTGGGGGTGTGTACCTTTCCTCCAATCAGCTTTCTTGGCTGTATGCTCAGGCTTCACTGCAGTGCTAACTAGGAAGAGAAAATCTAACACCATGTCCATTTTCTAAACAGTATATAAAGCTGAAGACGGCAGATATACATGTAAAACTTATGTAGGGAGATTTGTTTAGTCTCTGTGTATCATCTGAGGCATTTTTTGGGTGTATGTGAGGGTTTATATCCACTTTAAGCTTTTGACAAAAAACTGGAAGCTGATTGGTTTCTATGCAGAGCTGCACCAGATTTTGCACTGTCCTGTTTTAGTAAATCAACCTTGGTATATCACTAGCTTAAAGTGATTGTAAACCCTGTACAACCACTTTTACCTACATAATAAGGCTTACCTGTAGGTACCGTGAATTTCTCCTAAACTTGGATAGTTTAGGAGATATTCTCTGTATCCACATGTGCCGACATCATCGGCACATGCACGCTGAAGAAATGGCTCGCTCGTGCCATTTCTTCAGCTGCTGTGCCATTATCGGCAGCTCCCGCGTGTATGTGCGGGAGTGATGTCATCACGGCTCCGGCCAATCACAGAGCCGGAGCCCGCAAACTTGGAAGTAACTCTGGGACCACATGTCGCCGGTCACATCGGTGTGCCGGGACTGCTGCAACAGCATCATTCTAAGGTAAGTATTTCATAATGAGCTAGTATGCAATGCACACTAGCTCATTATGCCTTTGTCTTTCAGGTTTTTTTTTTTTTTTTTTATATATATCTGGGTTTACAGCCACTTTAAGGACAGTGACAATCGGGGGTCTAGACTGTGAAAGATGGAACCTGGTGAAAGAGCACCACAGGGATGTGATTATCAAAAGCTCTGTGAATTCGCTGATATCCTGGTTAGTAAAGATCTCGCTGACCATCCACCATCAGTGTAGAATGACCTACGTTTTTTTATGTGAGGTCAACGCCCTCTAGTAAAGTTAGCCATAGATGGATCGTTTTCTTTTCTCTTATCATCCATGGACCGACACGGCGGCTCTTATCACTGAACGTGTGGGTATATGTCCCTGCTTGCAGGAGAAGATCTAGGCAGAATGTTAAATGTTAAAACATTCTAGAACAAACCAGAGCTGAACAGCCCTGCCCAGGGGGGCGGTCCCTCCGGACATTACCCTCCCACCTGCAGCTAGCAGACCTCAGTTTTTTTCTGCCTAGCAGAAGGAGAAGACGTGGCTCTCTCAGGAGCCAGTCTCCTGGAAGATTTTACTTTTAAATTTTATTCCTTTGGGAATTTTATTATTTTCTTTTTGAGACCTTCAATCAACTGTCGGCTGGGCAACAGGTTGGGTACACTAGTATCCTCGTAGTCTTTCCTGTCCGACCATCGAGCATGCTGATCCTCGCCTTGTGTGTGTGAGACTCAGTTCACGACATACCCCGTGGCTCCAGGGGTGGCCGGGTTGCTTTCATGCTCCCGCGGTCCTCTCAAGATCGAACAGTACCTACTGTATCTTTCGCGGTGGACCGGGCCGACAGCTACGCAGTACGACTCTGTGATAGGTCTGTCTGAAACAAGCCAGTAAACCCCTTTATTGGCACCGGGGGTGTTCTCCAAGGTGCTTGCGGGACGGGTAAGTAGTCTCTCCTGCTGCAA
Source organism: Rana muscosa (assembly GCA_029206835.1). Taxonomy (NCBI): domain Eukaryota; kingdom Metazoa; phylum Chordata; class Amphibia; order Anura; family Ranidae; genus Rana; species Rana muscosa. The sequence goes on along the minus strand of CM055117.1, from coordinate 346,036,469 downwards.
GGTGAGTACATGCTGGCGGTGTTTCTGTGTGTGGGGGGGTTCTCCCTGTCTGCCCCCTGTTATGCTGCTCTCTGCACCCTGTTGTGCTGTGTGGGGATGTTTGGGGGGTTACTCTGCCCTGGGGGGGCCGCTCCATGACTGTTATTTTGCTTGGGAAGTGTTCTGGGAGGACTGGCTGTTTTTTCTGTGCGCCATTGGCGCGGTGTTTGATTTTTAAAAAGTGCGCCATTGGCGGCCATTTTACTGGGGCTTAATACACAGTTATACTGGTGCCCGGCGGCCATTTTCTTGTAGCCGCGGCGCTTCAGTTTAGTTTTCGGCCTCTAGCAGCGCTGCTGAACGGCACGAAATACACACTTCCTCACAGATTCTTCACCTCAGGCTGCACCCACACTACAGCGCGACTCATACAGCGCAACAGCGCGGCTCATACAGCGGTCCCTAGGGGTGGTGAGTACTCCAGGTATCCCCTCCTCAGCCCCAGCACGGCCTGTGGGTGGGCTGTATTATTCACTGTAATGGTGAATAAGGTCTCAGAGGGTGGCAATATTGGAGTCTGGTTCACCTGTTTCTTCACTTTGTTAGAGACAACTGGCAGTGCTCCTGCACCTGCGGTCCTTAGGGACCAGTTGTCGGCAATCCTGGAATCATTAATCTGACCAGGAGGAAGCAGTGTGTGAGCGCAAGGGAGCAAAAAAGCCCCTTTCCCCACTTTTTTTCCACAAAAAAAAAAAAGGGGGGGTGTGCGCTGATTCAGATATGGGCCTAGCCACTACCGCTCAGGACCCTAGCTCTGAATATATTTGATGGTTTTGAACAGGACATTCCTTGCAAGGAAGACTCCAGTTCTGTGTCAGTAACTGACAGGGCGCTTGTTTTGTGAACTCATTGATGCAGTGAGGGACACTCGCAAGCTACATGCTGCGGATGCAGAACCTCAGGCGGACAGTCTCCTCTGGTTCCTTAGGGCCGGGCCTTCTAAAAAGGATTTTTTCCATATGTACCTTTCTTTGACCAGCTCATTGATGAGGTCTGGGGAAAAAGCCGCAGAAGACTTTAATGGTCCCGTGGCGTTTGTCTATCAGATACCCCTTTTTGAGGATGCCCTACTTAAAACGTGGGCTTCTCCCCCAGTGGTCGACCCTACAGTCGCCCGGTTGAACAAGGCCGCCATTCTCCCGGTGGTGGGGACTCCTGCATTTAAGGACCCCACTCACAGGAGGTCAGAAGTGGTGAGTAGAGCCATGTTTGCCTTGTTGGGGTCCGCCCTACGGCTTGTGGTAGCGGCGACCCTTGTGTCTCCAACACTTACAGGATGGGCAAAAAAATTTTTTTGCACCAAACTGTACAGGAGCATAATCTTCCTCCAGACACTATTGCTCTGGCCCACAAATGGTGCAGGGCCTGGTTTATGTGGCGACGCCACGTTTGACGCGGCCCCTTATAACTCAGGGCCTCTGTCTTGGCGGTGGTATTGCATTGTCTGATCTGGTTGAAATGCTGGTCTGCTGACCTAGCTTCTAAAAAGCCTCTGAAGGATTTACCATTTAAAGGTGGTAGGCTTTTCGGTGCTGCGCTGGATGACATCATCAAGGCACGGGAGGTAAAAGCACTGTTCTTCCTCAGGCTAGCAAGGGTAAGGAGACCGCCGTAAGCAGGGTCCTTCCTTTCCAGCAAAAAGTTTTTTTTCTTTCTCGTACATCACGGGACACAGAGCGGCATAGTCATTACTATGTGGGTTATATAGTTTACCTTCAGGTGCTGGCACTGGCAACTTCCAAACCGGAAGTACCCTCCCCTATATAAGCCCCTCCCATCCGGGAGCACCTCAGTTTTTTGCCAGTGTCTAAGGTGTTGGCCAAGAAGTAACATGTGTTTTTCACTGAGCTTGCGTACAGGTTCTTTTGGGCCTCAGTAAGCTATTCCGGATCCGACCAAAAAAGCTTCATAGCTAAACGGTCGGTACCCGGGCCTTGCAGAGAAGAGCAAGGTTTTGCCTGTAATGCTTCTCTTAGGAGAGCTGGACCCTGGGATCCAGAGCTCTGGTCATTCCCACGACCAAGATGTTTTCTGTGCAGGGTGCTATACAGGTCCAGGGGAGTGGAATCCTTGGGAACCCGGTCCCTGAAGGTTTAATTACAATGCCTGCCGTGAGAGGTGAAGTTTGGGCTTCTGTGGACCAAACAGAGTCCTGCGGCGGGGAAAAGGTAAGTGGGGGCCCCCCAGGAACTTGGTTCTATTAGGGGACCCCCAAGCCTAATATGTCTTTCTGCCTGTTACCTAACGGTATTCCCGCTAAATATCTGTGCATGCCTGTAACTACAAAAAAATGTAATATTTTTAATAGTGGTCAAGAAAAAAAAAAAAAAATAGACAGACCGCGGTACCTGTGTTAATCCACTAGAGGCCGCTGTGGAACGTTTCTTGTCATGTGGACTTTTTCTTTTCATCAGAGTCAAGTCCAGGCAGATGGTGAGTTCTCTTGTGGGAAACTGCTTCCTCTGCCATGTTGCAATGCTCGTCCATCCCCCGGCCTGCGGCAAACAGGGCCCTGTCTCCTGTCCCTAGTTTCTTTTTCAAAAAGAGCGCTGAAGGCGCACGTGCCCGCGCGCGTGCACGTGCCTCTATATATAGAGGTGAGCTGGAAAAGAGGGCGGAGCTTGGTGGATGACGCTCTGTGCGCGCCACAGCACTTCTGCGCATGTGCGGGCGTCTCAGCATGTTAAAAGGCACAATTATGTGTTGTGAGCTGGCTATGGAGTGCAGAGACAGAGCTGGCAACATTTAAAAAAAGGCATACAGCAAGCGGTTGATGCAGGCATCCCCATAGAAAGGCACATTAGTAGACACCAACTGTTTTATATAGCAGCAATTGTGCTAGACTATTGTCAGTAAGTGGTGTATTTCGGCTGGAATACCTCAGCTTTGGGCTTAGGAATATGCCGTCTAAAAACTCCGGGACTAAGAATCCCAGGAAGCATAGGGGGTCTCCATCGGGCTCTGAGGATCTTGGGCTTGCTTTGGCTGCACCAATCTCCCCTGAAGAATCAGAGGTTAGTGACCGTAGAGCACCCTCAGGAGTACCTGGTACTGTGGCTGTCCTCAGTTCACCTGCTCCTGTGTATGTAACAGAGGAGGTTTTTTCCTCAGCTCTGGGAGGGCTGGGAGAGAGATTGACAACATTGATCGCTGCTTCCCTGTCAGAGGGAAAGCGCGCCCGATCTCTGTCTCCTCCCTCAGAGTACCTGTTAGCAGAGCAACAGTCCCATACAGGGATCGACCTACCTGAAGGGGATCAGGATGAGGTTGATTCTGTTGTAGAGGAATCAACAGTGGAAGAGCCATTCTCAGCATCACATGCTGAAAGATTATGGGTTCAGTCCCTGACTAACATGGTCCGATCAGCATTTAAAATGCCCCTTGCGGAGCCATCATCCACTTCTGTCTCCTCGTTGGGGTCGCTAAAAGCTCCCCAGACTGTTTGTTCCTTTCCAATCCATCCTTTACTGGAAGGGCTCATTTACCAGGATTGGGAACATCCTGATAAAATATTTACTCCTCCCAAGAGATTTCAGGTGGTCTATCCCATGGAGGATAAGTTCATCAAAAAATGGAGGGTTCCTACAGTGGACGCAGCCATCTCTTGTGTGAATAAATCACTGACATGTCCAGTGGATAATGTCCAAATGTTCAAGGACCCAATAGATAAAAAATTGGAGTCCTTATTAAAATCTGCTTTTGCTACAGCAGGCTTGGTGACACAACCAGCAGTGGCAGCTATTGGGGTCTGCCAAGCAGTGAAGGATCAGTTGAAACAGGTCTTAAGGGACTTGCCAGATCAGCAGGCCCTTGCCCTAGCTGATCTACCTAGAGCCTTATGCTTTGCGGTTGACGCTATAAAGGATTCAATCCATCAGGCCCTCCCGCCTTACGCTGTCTGTAGTACATATGCGCAGGCTTCTATGGCTCAAAAACTGGTCTGCTGAAGCTCCCTGTAAAAAATTGCTGGTCAGCTTCCCATTTCATGGTGAACGCTTATTCGGGGAAGACCTGGACAAATATATCCAGAAAATTTCCAGCGGTAAAAGTACACTCTTGCCGGTTAAAAACAGAGTTAGAGGTCCCTCTTTTAAGAGGCCTGCTTCTCCAGTCCCTAGGACATCGGCTGTGAAACAGTTCCGACGGCCTCCTCGGTCAAATCCCGGGGGTAAAAATCAGGGACAATCGCAGGGTAACAAGAAGCCCTGGGTCAGGAGAGGTACAAAACCTCCCCCAAAGTCAAATGCATGAAGGGTTGCCCCCACTCAATCGGGTGGGGGGAAGACTTCAGTTGTTCGCAGAGACCTGGCGGGACACGATCAGAGACAGATGGGTGCTCTCCGCAGTAAGTCTGGGATACAAATTGGAGTTAAAAGACTCCCCTCCTTCCCATTTTATAAGGTCAAACGTGCCAAGGGATCCCCGGAAGAGAGGATCCCTTCTGTTGGCACTAGAACAACTATTGCTCCAAGCAGTAATTATGGAGGTTCCCCTGGAAGAATGGGGGTTCGGGTTTTACTCAAACCTCTTTACAGTCCCGAAGCCAAACGGGGACGTGAGGCCCATATTAAATCTAAAAGGGCTAAACAAATTCCTACATATCAGGACTTTCCGGATGGAGTCGATCCGATCGGTGGCCACTGCCCTACAAGGGGAGGAATGGTTAGCCTCGATCGACATCAAAGATGCTTATTTGCACATTCCCATCTTTCCAGTCCACCAAAAATTTCTACGCTTTGCAGTAGAAGGGCGCCATTTTCAGTTCAGAGCCTTACCCTTCGGTCTGGCCACAGCACCACGCGTGTTCACAAAAATTCTGGCCCCATTATTGGCCAATCTAAGAACACGAGGTGTAACGATAATGGCATATCTAGACGACTTGTTGCTGATAGACCACTCAGTGGAAAAACTAGAAGTTGTTGTTCACGAGACAATCGAGTATCTGGAATCTCACGGTTGGATTATCAACCGAGACAAGTCGGCCCTAAAACCAGTCAAAAGTCTGGAATACTTGGGGCTAAGGCTGGATTCAGACCAGAGAAAATTTTTCTTGCCTCAAGAAAAGGTGTCGTCTTTGAGAGATTTGATCCACCTAGTGGGTACAAAAAGACAGCCATCCATACGCCTGTGCATGAGGCTGCTGGGAAAAATGGTGGCATCATTCGAAGCAGTACCCTACGGTCAATTCCATTCAAGGAATCTGCAAAGGGCCATACTGTCAGCCTGGAACAAAAAAGTTCAGGCCCTAGACTTACCAATGTCCTTGTCCCCTTCCGTGCGCAAGAGCCTCCGTTGGTGGTTGGTTCCCCAGAATCTGGAAAAAGGGAAATCCTTCAATCCGATTTCTTGGAAGGTGGTCACTACAGATGCCAGCCTTATAGGCTGGGGAGCAGTACTGGAGCAATGGTCTCTCCAGGGCAGGTGGTCGGATGCAGAAAAGGCCCTGCCCATCAATCTCTTAGAGATACGAGCAGCCCGGTATGCCCTAGTAGCATGGACATCCAAACTCCAAGGGTCCCCTGTCAGAATTCAATCAGACAATGCCACGGCAGTGGCATATATCAATCATCAGGGTGGCACCAGGAGTCGTGCAGCCCAGAGGGAAGTGAATTGCATCCTGAAATGGGCAGAAAGATATGTCCCAGCCATATCCGCAGTATTCATTCCAGGAGTGGAGAATTGGAAGGCGGACTTTCTAAGTCGCCAACAATTATGCCCAGGGGAATGGTCCCTTCACCCCAAGGTTTTCCGGACAATATGTCAGCGGTGGGGAACACCGGATGTAGATCTGCTAGCATCCAGATTCAACGCAAAGGTGGACAGGTTTGTCTCTCGGACAAGGGATCCCCTAGCTTGCGGCTCGGATGCCCTAGTGTTCCCTTGGGATTAGTTCAAGCTGATATATGCATTTCCACCGCCACAATTGTTACCTCGATTACTCCGCTGAATCAGGGTAGAAAAGAAACCAGTGATTCTGGTGGCTCCAGCGTGGCCCCGAAGAGCATGGTACGCGGAGATTGTAAAAATGTCTGTGGGGAGTCCTTGGACCCTCCCACATCGTCCGGACCTGCTTTCGCAAGGACCGATATACCACCCTTCCTTTCCAGCCCTAGGTTTGACGGCCTGGCTATTGAAGCCCACATTCTAAAAAAGAGAGGTCTCTCTAATCCTGTGGTATCTACCATGATCAATGCCAGGAAGCCGGTATCCAGGCAGATCTACTATAGAATCTGGAAGGCGTACATCGCCTGGTGTGAGGCCAAGAAATGGCATCCACGTAAGTACGTAATAGGTAGGATTCTGGACTTCCTACAGTGGGCTGTAGATAGGAAGCTTGCCTTGAGTACTATCAAGGGTCAGATTTCGGCCTTGTCAATATTTTTTCAAAGGCCCTTGGCTTCGCATTCACTAGTCAAAGCCTTTATACAAGGAGTGATGCGTATTAGACCTCCGGTTAATATTCCCATATGTCCATCCATGGGACTTAAACCTGGTTCTGTCGGTTCTACAGAAGCAACCATTTGAACCATTACAGCACATTTCCTTGGTTCTTCTCACCAGGAAATTGATTTTTCTAGTAGCCATTTGTTCGGCTAAAAGAGTGTCGGAATTAGCCGCTATGTCCTGTAGGGAGCCATATCTGGTTATCCATAAGGACAGAGTAGTGTTACGTCCTCATCCAGCCTTTCTTCCTAAGGTGGTATCGAGGTTTCATTTGAACCAAGATATGGTTCTTCCTTCTTTTTTCCCCAAACCTAGTTCAGTAGAGGAAAAGTTATTACATTCTTTGGATGTAGTAAGAGCAGTTAAAGCTTATCTAAAAGCCACTGCTCAGATTCGCAGAACGGATACTTTGTTTATTCTGCCGGAAGGCCCCAGAAAGGGTCAGGCTGCGTCAAAATCTACTTTAGCCAAGTGGATTCGACAGGTCATTATGCAAGCCTATGGCTTGAGAAGGAGACCGCCTCCGTTCAAAGTTAGGGCGCACTCCACGAGAGCAGTTGGAACTTCATGGGCAGTGCATCACCAGGCCTCCCTGGCTCAAATCTGTAAGGCCGCAACATGGTCTTCAGTACACACGTTTACTAGGTTCTACCAGGTGGACGTTAGAAGTCAGGAGGATGTCGCCTTTGGGCGCAGTGTGTTGCAGGCCGCAAAAGATCCTCATGTCTGATAGCGCTCAGCTTATGTATGGTGTATCCCCCCCCTCATTGGGCATTGCTTTGGGACGTCCCACATAGTAATGACTATGCCGCTCTGTGTCCCTTGATGTACGAGAAAGAAAATAGGATTTTTATAACAGCTTACCTGTAAAATCCTTTTCTTGGAGTACATCACGGGACACAGAGCTCCCACCCCTCTTTTGGGGACACTTATTGCTTTGCTACAAAACTGAGGTGCTCCCGGATGGGAGGGGCTTATATAGGGGAGGGTACTTCCGGTTTGGAAGTTGCCAGTGCCAGCACCTGAAGGTAAACTATATGACCCACATAGTAATGACTATGCCGCTCTGTGTGTCCCGTGATGTACTCCAAGAAAAGGATTTTACAGGTAAGCTGTTATAAAAATCCTATTTTTTTCGTCAGTCAACGGGGAGGCCCTCCCAGACTGACAGCGGTAAGGCTGGTGGACACGAGCGCCCCTGGGTGCGTATGCCAAACAAGCCGGCTCCCTAGCCCGTCTCCGCGTGAAGTCTTGCCCCCACCCGACTCTGGGGTAGGGGGGACGACTTTGCAGGTCCACAGATCAATGGACCTCCCGGATCTCCTACCGGTGGGTGTGCGAGGTGATCACCTCAGGTTACAGGATAGGTTCCGTTCCTAATACCAGACAGATTCTTCCCTCGAATCTTCCTCTCCTTCCTGCCCGTCGGGCGACCCTATGGGGCCTATTCAGGTTTGAGGTCCGGAGTGATTGTGCCGGTTCCGTCACAGGAGAGGTTTCAGGGATTCTACTCGAATTCGTTTGTCCCAAAAAAGGGACGGGGTTCGGCCTATCTTGGACCTCCAGGTCCTGAATGCCTTTGTGAAGGTGCAAAAGTTCCGCATGGAATCCATTCGCACGGTGGTCAGTACACTCCGTCAAGGGGATTTTCTGGCGACCTTGGACATCAAGGACGCCTACTCGGGCCTAGCCTCGGCACCGAGGGTGTTCACCAAGGTGCTTGTGCCGGTTCGAGCTGGCCGTGGGCTATCTGGACGATCATCTTCTCAGAGCAGGAAATGGCTCAGAATTAGAAGACAGGTGACTATCGTCAGTCAGACCCTCAGGGACTTCGGGTGGCTCCTAAACATTCAGGAGTCAGTCCGGGTCCCGACTCGAAATCTGGAGTATCTCGGTCTGATCTGGACTCTTTGGAGGCAAAGGTATTCCTACCTCCGGGGAAGCTACTGACACTTCAGTCTGCAGTGCGGATGCTGACATCCCAAAAAATGGTCGTCAATCCGTTTTTGCATAGGAGTCCTGGGACTCATGGTGACCTCTTTCGAGGCCGTTCCGTATGCCCAATCACACACCAGGGCATTGCAGAAGGAGATCTTGTTCCCTTGGGACAAATCCCAGTTGTCTTTGGATTTTCCGATCCAGGTGAGCCACCTGGTCAGGGCGTCCCTGACATGGTGGTTTGGGTCCCCGGCTCTTGGGTCCGGGAAGTCGTTCCTCCCCGTCCAATGGACGGTGTTCACGACAGACGCCAGCCTGAAGGGCTGGGGTGTAGTCTGGGGAGTCCTGTTGGCCCAAGGGCTTGGACTCCAGACAAAGCCCGTTTGCCGATCAATGTTCTGGAAATACGGGCCATCAGACTGTGCCTCTCCTCATGGTCTGAGAGATTGCAAGATCGCTCCATTAGGATCCAGTCGGACAAAGTCACGGCTGTGGCGTATGTCGACCATCAAGGGGGGACTCGGAGCTCGGCTGCGGCTTCCGAGGCCCCCCGTACCCTGAAGTGGGCTAAAAGAAGTGTGTTGGCTATGTCGGCCGTTTACATTCCGGGCATAGAACTGGTGGACTATTTGAGTCGCCAGACGTTGGACCAGGGAGAGTGGTCCTTGCACCCAAAGGTATTTCAACTCCTTTGCCACACAGACGGTGGGGCACGCCGGAGGTGGACCCGATGACCTCTCGACTCAATCGCAAGTTGTCGAGATTTGTGGCCAGATCCAGGGATTATCACCTGATATACGTTTGTCCTCCGCTGCAGTTGCTCCCTCGCCTGCTGCGCAGGGTGGCGACCGAGGGAATTCCGGTGATCCTCATTGCTCCGGATTGGCCCCGGCTTCACTGGTACGCCTCGTCGCGGCCGTTCCCTGACGGTTGCCAATAAGGGAGGACTTTCTGTCTCAGTCATATTTTTCATCCTGCCTTTACAGTCTCTGGCCTTAACGGCATGGCTGTTGAAAGCCAGGTGTTGAGAGACCGAGGTCTCTCGGACTCTGTCATTTCGTCCATATTAAGGACACGGAAGTCTTCCTCCAGAACTATCTCTGTACCTGGAAAGCTTACATCGCCATGTGCGAAGAGCTGGACTGACATCCTCGGACGTATTCCGTCCCTAGAATCCTGCATTTCCTGCAGCATGGAGTGGCCCAAAGGCTCGCTTTGAGTATCATTAAGAGTCAGATTTCGGCCTTGGCCGTCTTTTTTCGACGACCGCTAGCGAGTCATTCCTTGGTTAGCAACCTTGTGCAAGGGGTTCGCCATGGGCTCCCTCCTGTCAAGTCTCCTCTCCCCCCGTGGGATCAGAATTGGTACTCTCGGTTCTCCAGGAACCTCCTTTTGAGAATATCAGGGATATTCCCCTCTTCACTTTGTCTCAGAGGGTGGCCTTTTTAGTGGCAATCACTTCTGTTAGACGAGTATCTGAGTTGGCGACCTTGTACTGCAAGTCGCCATATTTAGTCATCCATTAGGACAAGGCGGTGTTGCATCCGCGACTTTCTCTTTTGTCAAGGGTGATCTCGACCTTTCACCTAAATGAGGACATTGTCCTCCCGTCCTTGTGTCCTCGCCCATCGCATCCCAGAGAGTGTGCGCGGCACACTTTGAATGTGGAACGAGCCTTGCGGGTGTGCCTGTCTGCTACTGCTTCTATTCGGAAGTCTGACTCTCTGTTTGACTGTCTCTGGTCAGAAACAGGGCCAAGCGGCTTCGTCTGCCACCATTTTCTAGATAGATTGGACAAACCATCTTTCAAGCCTATGCTCTCATGGGGCGGGCGCCTCCCTTTCCGGTTAAGGCGCATTCCACCAGGGCAATTGGTGCTTCCTGGGTTTTCCGACATCAAGCATCGGTTGCACAAGTGTGCAAGGCAGCGACCTGGTCGCCTGTTCATATCTTTTCTAAGTTTTATAGGGTTGATGTGGCTGCATCTCCGGATGCTTCCTTCGGCCGCAAGGTGTTGCAGGCCACTATTTAAAGTGGCAACTCCTCCGTTGAGGAGCTCTGCCTTGTTTGGAGTGAAGTTTTTTGGTTTTCCATTTATACTGCTCCCACCCCTCTTGACACTGCTTTGGGACGTCCCACACGTTCAGTGATAAGAGCCGCCGTGTCGGTCCATGGATGATAAGAGAAAATAGGATTTTTGTACTCACCGTAAAATCCATTTCTCTGACATCCATTGACCGACACGGCACCCACCCTTCCTTTTAAGTTTGTGCTGCTTTGTTACGAACTGAGGTCTGCTAGCTGCAGGTGGGAGGGTAATGTCCGGAGGGACCGCCCCCCTGGGAGGGGCTGTTCAGCTCTGGTTTGTTCTAGAATGATTTAACATTCTGCCTAGATCTCCTCCTGCAAGCAGGGCCATATACCCACACGTTCAGTGATAAGAGCCGCCGTGTCGGTCCATGGATGTCAGAGAAATGGATTTTACGGTGAGTACAAAAATCCTATTTTTTCCAGCCAACTGGCTAATCAAAAAAAAATTTATTTGATTCCCCTATCCACACATTTGAGCCACGTCATTGTATTCCGACAGAGACTCCTCCACTGTCAGAATACACTAATCGGTGCTGTGATCAAATGAAAAATTTCCAGCATTCTTATTCAAGAGAAGCTGATCATTAGATTGACTTGTCTAGAGGTAACAGCCATAGATGGATTGAAATTTATCCAGTCCCTGCTGAATCAACCGAAGTTCGATCCATCTATGGCCAGCCTAAGTAATTAACCTAAGGGTTATCTAATCTAGGGGACAGTGTTACATTTTGGAACTCAAACTTTGCAAATTAAACAAGCAGCTGCTATTAAAAAGCAAATATACAGTGTGGCATATAATAATAAATGCACAAGTACATAAATAGGACTTTGTATCAGCCTCTGTCTTGCACAGCGTCACTAGGACAGGGAGGGCGAGGAACAGCATTAGGGGCCAATAAGCATGTTATACTTACCTCCTCTGTGCAGCTTGTTTTGCACAGAGTGGCCCCGATCCACGTCTTCTGGGGTCCCTTCGCGGCTGTCTTGGCTCCTCCCCGCAATCACTCACCACCTATGTGCGAGTTCGCATGGTGGTGAGTGATTGCGGGCGCGCTCCAGTGATACAGCCAGTGGCTATTGCAGCTCACTGTATCACTCGGCCCCGCCCCCGGCGCGCCGCGTCATTGGATGGGATTGACAGCAGCGCGAGCCAATGGCTGCGCTGCTTTCAATCCATCCACTGTAACCAATCAGCGGCCAGGCTGAGCGGCGAAGAGGATGTCGGGGGCGAGCGCGTGACTTTCGAGGGGTCAGGTCAGCTAAACGGGGGGCCAGGGGGAGCCGGTATTGTCGGATGTTTTTTCACCTTCATGCATAGAATGCATGAAGGTGAAAAAACTTTTACCTTTTTACAACCCCTTTAAGCATACAGAGTTGATGACTTATCACTTGCACCTTTTAATGTCCTGTTAGCAGGCTGTAGGCAAGGAGGGAATACCACGGTAGTCTATCCCCAAAAAATGAATTCAGGAGTTACAAATACTGTAGCTGCTGACTTACTATATGGACACTTGCGTGTCCAGAGACCTAGCGATGTCCTCGCCAGAGCCGATTCTTCAATAGACTTTGGGTCCAAGCATCGGCATGCTAACTAATTGAAACTGCCAGCGAATTCTTGCTGCTTCACAGCTGTATTCCCACTGCGCATGCACGAGGGGCACTGCCCTTTGTGAATGATATTGCGGTCTTCTTGGGCCTGTGATATGTCCCAGAAGGAAGGCTGCAGGGTAAGGAGGGGACCAAACTCCCGAACTGTCAAAATCAGGTACCCACTCCCTCCCATCCAAAAGTGCCAATCGTTAAAGGAGTGGGGGGGGGGGGGGTGTGGAGTGCAAGCAAGTGGTAATTCTCCTTTTTTGGGTGACATTCAGCTTTAAATTTAAATGAGAATGCATCACCATCTTGGTTGTGATATCTGGCAGAGAAGTATGATTAATAAGTGATTGGATCAAATTGGAAATCTATTAGTAGATAAGTCGGGTCGGCTTACATTTAGCTGTTTGTGTGTTGTTTATCTTTTATAGCATTACAAAGCACAAAAACAAAAATGCACATTAACAGTCTTTACATGTGATGGCTGCATTTTTGTACCCCTGCGGCTACGCTCACCCAGTCCTCTATTTTTATGGAGGGAACCATGGTTGCCACCCAGGCTCAGTTTCAAACATTTCTGCCTTTCTTCATCTCCATTTAGAGGGGAATCAGGAGATTAGTTGCTTACATAGGGAAAATAAGATTGGTTTATGCTTCCAGTTAATGCCCGACGTGACAAGGACACTAACTCTGGCAAGACCAACAAGTATTTTCTGTTTTTAATAAATATGTTCTTAGCCTTAATAAATTAAACTAAGGCAGCCAACTGGTACACACTAACAGTGTTTTTCCATTCAACCCAGCTGGCTGAATGAAAAAAAACCTAAAGAGCTCAGGAGAAGTCGCTGTACTAACAATTCAATGTTGGTACAGCAATGTCCCCCACTGAGCTTTTTTTGTTCTGACAGGGGGACGTCCACTGCCAGAATACTGGGGTCAGCGCTCTCAGCCATTGACTAAGAGCGCTGATCAGGTGTTGATTGGCAGACCTTTTCTGGTCATGTCTCTTTTTGACAGAAGCTGGACCGGCTACCATACACATGGGCCGAATGTCGTCCTGTTTATATTGAAACAGGTCAATGACTCCCGATATTCGGCCTGTGTGTACGGTCCTTAAAGTGGAGCTCCACCCTAAATAGCAACTTTTGCTATTTGGAACCCTCCCCCCCTCCGGTGTCACTATTGACACCTTTCAGGGGGGAGGGGGGTGAAGATACCTGTCTAAGACAGGTATTTTCACCCACATCCGGGAGTCCTCTCTCCGGGAATCTGCGGGAGTTACGTCACTTCCCGCAGACTTCCCTTGGTGTTCTGGGAGACACTCAGCTCCCAGAACACAGGAGCACCAATCAGAACGGCGCAGCGCGACTCGCGCATGCGCCGTAGGGAACCGGGCATGAAGCCGCAGGGCTTCACTTCCTGGTTCCCTCAGCGAGGATGGCGGAGGGAGCAGCAGAGCGATGAGCGGTCGCTCGTCCTCTGCTGCGGACGTCGCTGGACTCCAGGACAGGTAAGTGTCCAAATATTAAAAGCCAGCAGCTGCTGTAGCTGGAGCTGCTGGCTTTTAATTTTTTTTTTCCGGTGGAGCAACCCCTTTAAGGAATGGTAAACTGCAATATATTACATTGTTGTTGTTGGATCCTTTAGTTTATCTGCTAGTTATCCTTTTAAAGTGACAGTATCAAGGGGAAGCAGCGTATACCTGGTTTCCTCCATTTATAGCTTTGTGGACCTTTTTTTTATATTGCACAGCTTGCGTGTGTTTGTTTACTTTCTCAAATTTTGGGACGCTGTGTGAGAATTATAATGAAATTATTTGTTACTCCTATGGCCTATTGATCTGTAGAAAGAAAGAAATGGACAGACATCATCTGTTAAGGAGGCACTAAAATACTGGCAGAAATTACGACATGATCTTGAGAGAGCCAGACTGCTGACTGAACTTATTCGAAAGAGGGAGAAACTAAAGAGAGAACAGGTAAGTGAGCCTACTGTCTGAATTTAGCATGAAAATGCTTAGAGATATGCTGCATAGTTTACAGAGATAACAGTGGGTACACTTTTCATGGTAGAATAACTGCTTCAACAAAATTGGTGATGGGGGCTATTTAAAGCGGAGTTCCAGCCTGTAAATTTTTTTATTTTTTTTTAAGTCAGCAGCTACACCTACTGTAGCTGCTGACTTTTTTTAATATAAGGGCACTTACCTGTCCAGGTATCCCGCGATGTCACCACCCCCTTGCCGATTCGTCAATTGGCTTTGGGTGCAGGTGCTGGCATATTCATTAAGGGAAACCGGAAGTGAAGCCTTTCACCAATTGAAAATATTTGGTACTTTTAAATATAATCCTACCCCCATTCTGGGCCTATTCTATCTACTTTGTGCTCTGTAAAAAAAAGATCTGTATACTTGCCTATGTTGAGGGCGCTTTGTTCAGGTCACATGATCTGGTCCCAACGCCGGCTTCAGTGAAGAGGAGGGATCACTAAAAAATGCTGCAGAGCCTGGACGATGACGGTACGGACCTGATGGTAAAAGGTTTGAACTGAAAAAATGTAACTGCACTACCCTACTTATTTGGTATATATGAAAGTGCTGTATGCACATGCTTATACAATACAATTTGTGCAAAGAATTTAATCAATTGGTACAATATACATGTCAAAAGTATTGGGACCCCTGCCTTTACACGCACATGAACTTTAATGGCGTCTTAGTCCGTAGGGTTCAATATAGAGTTGGCCCACCCTTAGCAGCTATAACGGCTTCAACTCTTCTGGGAGGGCTGTCCACAATGTTTAGGAGTGTGTCTATGGGAATGTTTGACCATTCTTCCAGAAGTGCATTTGTGAGGTCAGGCACTGATGTTGGACGAGAAGGCCTGGCTCGCAGTCTCCGCTCTAATTTATCCCAAAGGTGTTATATTGGTTTGAGGCACGCGTTTCATCATCAAGATATCATCATAAACTTCCTCTGCTGACATTTACCTATAGGTGAGCCTATAATGAGGCTTACCTATAGGTAGTGAAAATATCTCCTAAACATGTGCCGTTTAGGAGACATTTACATTACATGCAGCCAGTGACATCGCTGGCACATGCGCTGTGAAGGAACAGCCACGGGTGCCGTTCCCTCCGAGCCCCATGCCGTGAACGGTGGCTCCCGCACGCATTCCCGGGATTGACGACGTCGTGTTTCCGGCCAGTCACAGCGCCGGAGCCTGCGAACCCTGAAGGAACTTCAGGGAAAATGTCATTATGCCTTTTGTCTTGCAGGGTTTTTTTTTCTTTTGTCAGTTTACAACCTCTTTAATAAAAATAAAATGATTTGTAAAAAATATGAATGTTTTAAACCTTTAGCCTATGGGTTCCTGTTTGGCCCCATCTTGTGGTTACCTAGCTAATTGCATCCTACTAAAAAACAATAATGCCAATCTAAATTGCTATTTTTTTAAATAAATAGGGGGATATTAGACTACTTTTTAAAACCCAACAGGGGAGTAAATAGATTCTATTAGGGTGTGGGGAAAACTATTCTAATATACTGTGTATGTTACCATACTACAAGATGAAATTAGAAGTTTTCATATATTAAAAAGGGAGGATACCGTTGTAAAATTTCTACATAATAGGTCCCGGTGCCCTAATGTTACCCATATAATACATAACTCAGTAAGCAAAGACCCAGTATGTGATATTGTGTTGTAGTGCCATTAATAGTCTACCAAAAAGCAATTTAAGATCAATGTCGATGTTTAACCCTTGCGGAATAAGGGTATCTAATTTAAAGATTTATCGCATTTGGTTTTGTGAGATCTCTTATGGTATTGGATCCTCTCCAAAGTTTCTGGATTTTATCTATACCAAAATAACATCCGTAAAGGGATACCCATAACACAATGTATCTAGACACTTGCAGTATGGTAACATATACACAGTATAATGGAACAATATTCCCACCATCTTTAATAAAATTTAATTACTCCCCTGTTGGGTTTTAAAAAGAGAAGGTTTAAATGTTAATTTTAATTTAATTTCAATGCATTTTTAGATATGTCATTATTCTAAGAATCAATTGTCGTTAGTCTAACATATGAATTGGCGACACACACCAAGCCCGGAGCGTGATCCAATACTGAATAGAGACATGCAGGCTCTTCGGTCACACAGCATGTCACTTCCGTCCAGTGGAACGCAAGCTTGGTTGTAGGTGATCGCGGAGCAGCTGCGTTCTTTGACATGCATATCGGCAGATCATTCCCGGTGCTGGGGCAATACACCCTGTTTGTGAGTGGACATCCTTCCTTACTTTTTATGTACATTTTAATAAACGTTATTGCGCTATGATATTCCCTGTGATTTTTATTCTTACTATGAGCTGGATTCATTGATGCGGTTTCCATATCCCTGGGTACCATAATATCATTGATTCAATTCTTTGCATGTATTGTATTGTATAAGCATATGCACTAGCAGCACTTTCATATATACCAAATTATGGGTAATGCAGTTCTTTCACTTTTAGTAATTTGTTGTATAGTATAGTCACACCATTAAGCTGCAGCAACCCTGTTTTTTTGTCTTGGAGTTTGACATATTGCGCAAGTGACTATTTTTATTTTAAAGAAAATGTAACATTTAAAAAAAAAAAAAGGTAATTTTGAAATTGAGTCGGCAACGTGTCTCAAAGTTGGGACAGGGCAACAAAAAGCTGGCTAAGTAAGTGGTACTAACAAGGATGATCTGTAAACAAGAAAAGCTCTATCATGCAAAGGAGTCATATCGGAATATGATCCAAAAACTCCAGTCTTCTCTGGGCCAAAGCTCATTTAAAATGGTCTGTTGCAAAGTGGAAAACTGTTCCTTGGTCAGCCAAATGTGACATTCTTTTTGGCAACCATGGGCGCCGCATCCCCTGCACTAAAGAGCAGAGGGACCTTCTGGCTTATTATCAGCATTCGGTTCAAAAGCTTGCATCTCTGATGGTATGGGGAGCATTAGTTCGTATGGAATGGGCAACTTGCACATCTGAAGAGCTACTATCAATGCTGAAAGATAAATCCAGGTTTTAGAGCAGCATATGCTCCCATCTAGACAATGTATTTTTCAGGGAAGGCCTTGCATATTTCAATAGGACAATGCTAAACTGCGTACTACATCTATGTCAACAGTATGG